>JAFREQ010000081.1:3215000-3257763 GCA_025331565.1 Holacanthus passer | reverse complement strand
ATGAATGTACTTCAATAAAATTATATTTTTGAAGAAAAGACTTTGTTTCCTGTATTATTAAATTTTTTTGATAAAATGTATGTATGTATGTATGTATGTATGTATGTATGTATGTATGTATGTATGTATGTTACTATGTATGTATGTATGTATGAATGTATGTATGTATGTATGAATGTACTTCAATAAAATTACATTTTTGAAGAAAAGACTTTGTTTCCTGTATTATCAAAATTTTTTTTGATAAAATGTATGTATGTATGTATGTATGTTGTATGTATGTATGTATGAATGTATGTATGTATGTTACTATGTATGCATGTATGTATGTATGAATGTATGTATGTATGTTACTATGTATGTATGTATGTATGTATGTATGTATGAATGTATGTTACTGTGTATAAATGTATGTATGTATAAATGTATGTATGTATGAATGTATGTATGTACTGTGTAAGTACTTCAATAAAATTATATTTTTGAAGAAAAGTTTCTTGTCGTATAAAAAATATTTTTTGATAAAATGTATGTATGTACATTACAATGTATCTATGGTTGTATGTTGCTATGTATGAATGTACTGTGTAAGTACTTCAATAAAATTATATTTTTGAAGAAAAGTTTTTTTTCCTATATGTATGTATGTATGTGTGTTACTGTGTATGTATGTGCTCAGCCAGTAGTGTAATGAAATTATTTGTGCGTGTAAATTTCCCCACTGTGGGACGAATAAAAGTATATCTTATCTTGTCTTATTTTTGAACAGAGAATCCTCTGTTTTCTGTTTTTTTTTTTTTTTTTTTGTTAAAAATTCAGGTTAAAATCTATGTATGTCTGTAACTAAATGTGTTTGTGGTGAGTCAGTATCACATACAGAATCAGATTTATGCAGACTTTTTCTCAACATTGCTAACATGCTAATGTATGTCAACATGCATACAGTTCGTATGTTAATGATTTTTAATGAACATGTGACATTTCTCTGGAATATTAGCTTGTTAAAGCTAATATAAATGTGTCAATACAATAAGCATGTTAACATCTTAATCATGTAATGTTTAGCATGTCAGTATGGACATTATAGTTAGCATGGTAGCACTTGGCTAGCTTTGGTCTTGAAGTACAGCTAAAACAAAAAGAGAATTAGTCTTTCGGCACCATCAAAGCTAAATTAATCCATGATTTACAACAACTCAAAGTTCACTTCCTCACTTTTTCTGAGCAACAAGGAACTTTCATGCTCAAATGTTTACAAAATGCACATGAATGCAAATAATTTTAATAGTTAATAATAATCAATTTTTTCCTGTTTTGCTTCTGATTTAAGTCCAGAAACATGCTAACGGCATGTAACATTGCTAACATTGGTGAATTGAGCATGTTAACATATCATCTCTACATATGATGTTTAGCGTGATAATAACTGAGCATTAGCTTGTTATGTTTTCAAAAGTGTCATGAACTTTACAGGTACATTAAGTTTACATGCTGAAAAGAAACATGTAGTTGAATTTGAGTTTTTTCTGGTCAGAATTTATATAAAAAAAGAACATTAGGATCATTAACATTTGTGCAGTTTGCAAGTGAATTTATTTACATGATAACTTTACCTTTTAAATTTATTCAGTCCTGTAATGGTTTATAATTAATTGATTTCAATTTTGACTGTCATTTTAAAAATTAGTTTTAATCAATTACATTTAATTCTTAATGAACTACTAATGAATTACAGTGTATATTAAATTTGACCCAACTTTACAAGCTCAGATCACATCTGTGCCACATTTATTGTGTAAATTCAGCCTTAGTTGAACCACATGAACAGAGAAAAAACCTTCTGTTAACAGTCATTTTGTTAAAAGGCCACAAACTTTACAAAGACAGTAGAAAAATCCTGGATGAACAAACATCAACATCCACATTAGTGCAGGAGAGAAAAACCAGAGTGACAGGAAGCGCTGACCTTGTTTTAGCTTGACGACCACCGACGCTGATGAAATGGATGTGAACTGTGTCGACCACATGCAGGTGGACTAAAGACGGCTTGTTCTGGATTTTACACCGACGTGAAAAAAGAAATACAAATACTGGATATCAAAAAGAGCTCCGACCAAGGTCCAGCCGTGTTCTCACATTCACAAGAAATATTTACGCACACAAAATATACATTCGATCAAAAACAGTTTTTTCTTTCAAAGACTAAAAACATCTCAACAAGAATTTTTTTTTATCTGACAACAGCACTTTTTTCTATTATCCTTTTTTTTTGTTGCCTGTTCTCGATCTTTGGGGGTTGATGAGAGTCATTGAGGTTCAGTCTCAGATTGTCTCTTACAGTGACGCCACTAAAGCCGTTTCCATGACGGCTCGATCAGGACTGATGTAGTCTGCCGGTTCCACCTGTGGACCCGGACCTGCGGCGTCCAGAGACCACGACTCGGGGTGGATGTAACTGTCAGGAGAGACCAGACTGGACCAGACGGGGGAACTTGGTGAATACATCAATGAGTACATCTACTCAAGAAAGAACCAGCCTGATGCACATTTCTATCATGTATAGAGACGTTATGTTATACATTTCTTCTTCTACTCCAACAATTAAAAAATTTACTGATATTATTTATTTCACTTCTTTCCTCACGTCCTCTTTTCTCCTTCCTTATTTTCATTCCTCTCTCCATCTTCTTCCTTTCCTTCCCATCATCCCTTATTTCCATCCCTCCTTCCATCTGTCCTTCTTTCCTTGCTTCCTTTTTCTTTTGTTTACTTCTCTCTCCTCCTTCCATCCATCCTTGTTTCTTTCCTTCTTTTCCTTCCTTCTTTCCTTTCTGTGTGTGTTTTAAAAGTTTATTGGTGGTGGTTCTACTACTTTGAAAGAACTATATTGGTTTTTCCTCCACTGATGTAACTTACTTGTTGGTGTCCATGTGAGCCACCACGAGACTCTGAAAAGGAGCTGAGGACCGGAGGTGCAGAGGCTGCAGGTGTCGGTCCAGGATCGAGGCCTCGGCGGGCCTGTGCGGAGGCACGGCGGCGGGCCGTGCCGAGCCGGGCTGCGGGCACTGGTGCTGGTCAGAGTGGGTGTCGGAGGACGGCGAGGACGGCGGCTGACTGCTGCCGCTGGACGCGGTGGTGTCCAACATCTCCAGCAGGAGGTCGTAGACCAGGACCACGTTCTTCCTCTTCATGGTGGACAGATGGTCCATGCCTTTGTTACTGTGGACGAGAGTGAAGCCGAGAGAGCGGGAAGAGTTTATTACAGGCCACAGTCTCAGAAGTTCTGACTTATCAGTATTAGAGTTAAAAATGCCAACCGTGGTCATTTAAATTAGAAAAGGTTCATCCTCTGTGGAGCATGAATGTGCTCAGCAAACTGACAATCAGTCTCATAAATCCTGACAGAGTTATGGTTGTTTAAAGCTTAAAGTATCATGAAGGTGTGGAGGAGTCAGGAAACAGTTAATACACTGAACTAATGTTAACAATAGATTAAACAGATGAGTAACTTATAAAGTGTTTTATCTACAGTATCTGAATTTCACCACTGAGGGACAAATAAAGGTTTATCTTATCTTATCTTAAATTACTTCCATAGAATGTCCCAATAAATTCATAAATATCATTCAGTATTGTTGTATATTGTCCATAACTTATTTGTTCTGCATGTTAACTTATTGATTTCAGTGTCCCTGTTTATTTCATTTTGCATTTAGTATTTTCGGGCAAAGTCATCAGTGCAATTTTAATTACAAAATCTTTGCAGGCAAGTCATCAACCAGATTCACTATATTACTACTATAATATTACAAAATTAATAGTAAAAGAAGACTTTGTATTTCGTAAAGATCAGAATGAAATTCCCTAAAACTGGATGCATATTTCGCAGGATGGTTTGTTCCTTCATGGACTGAGAACTTGTTGTAAAACTCATTCGATAATAATCCTAAAGACACATGATTATAAGATTTAAATAAATTTGCCTTTTTAACTCCTTTTTGTTTAAACAGCTGCACGTAGTTAAGTCACTTTTTAAATTGTTGCTTTGTCTTGTTTATCTCAATCTAAAGAACTGATTTCAATCTTTGTATGAACAGTGTTGCATAAATAAAGTTTTATAGTTCTCACTACGATCAACTGAAACAAGGATGCTTTGATTGAAAGTCTCTCAAACATCTTGAAACATCTCTCCATTGTCTGGGTTCTGCTGTAGGTTTCCTGGCGTCTCTGCCGTACCTGACGTGGCGGATGTGGGACAGCAGCATGGTGAGGTGTCCGAGGCGCAGAGTCTGCTGCTGGGTCGACAGGCCCAGTTTGGAAATGACCCAGACCAGAGCGTCGATCACCGAGTCCAGCAGACGCAGCAGCTTGTTCCTGCTGTCCAGCTCCTCTGTCGTCTGAGGGATGCTCGTGCACAGACCTGCACCACGGCAGCAACGTTTTAACAGGACACAAGACACGTTCAGCATTTTCACATCAGACGTATAATCTGACGATGCATCGGGATAATATTGACTTTTATTAATATTGTGAACACATATATCTTATATTATATATTGAGAACGTAAAAACTCTAAATCCTGTCAGTTTTTGCGAAACCTTCAGAACAAAGCCTGAGAGAAAAGCTGGAGGAAATATCAGCAAGTTGACTATGAATCATCCTCTGGGGATCAATGGGTGGTACTGAGGCAAACTCTCATGACAACATGAACACTGACTGTAGAGATATCTGGCTTTTAACCATAGTAACGGATGAGTGAAGCGACGGAGGAGGCAGCCAGCGTCTCTCTGAGTCTCACCGGCAGCAAGAAAAACTCAAAAAACAGTTTATTCAAACTCAACTTATGCAACCTCATTTTGTAAACATCTGTAAATGAGGCTCATCGTGATGGACGCTCCAGATGTGACGTTAGGGGGCAGTAGAGAGGAGAAGCTGTAGATCAGCCAGGACAGAGGTCACACTGAACAGTTGAGCCACCACGTTCAAAATACATAAATCCTCAAATTCCTCCCTGCTTTGACGTCTCAGCCTCGATTTCACTTCTTTCACAATTTGTACTTTTTTTCACTCCAGCTGCAGCCGAGCAGAGTCAACAGAGAGAACAGAGTCTGGCAGGGGACGCTGTGTGTGTGTGTGTGTGTGTGTGTGTGTGTGTGTGTGTGTGTGTGTGTGTGTGTGTGTTAAACTCAGATGTGCATGGAGGTCGATCACCGCGATGACACCTGTACAGTGGCTGCTGGTGGAGCTGGGTGGGTGGGGGAGGGGGGCAGAGGACACTGTGACTGCTGGGAACACGTGAAAGGTTAAAAGACAAAAGCTGCTCGGGAATAAAGTCGGAGTTTTCTCCCAGAATCATCTTCAAACAAGACGAGAGTTCTGCCAAAGCAACTCTGAGGGAGGATCAGCTCCAGTTTGACTGTTAAGAGTGCGGTGTGACCCCGGATCCTTAAAGAAGTCATCAACTGTGCTGTTAAATAAGATAAGATAAGATAAGATAAACCTTTATTCGTCCCACAGTGGGGAAATTTGCAATGACTTTTATCATCACGTTCCACAGGCATGACTTCCATAAACTTCTCATGAATGAAATACTAGAAAACTTAAAAGCACCTCCAGCGAGGCACCAAGTCGCCACCTACAGGCCAAACACCATCAACCTTTGCAGGACGGCTTAAAGGTGGATGCAGAAAATATTCAACTGCAGTCAAATAGAAACAAGCTCATAGATTTAGTAACCAGTTACAGGCAGGTTCGGTTCGGTTCCAAGCGCTGGTTGCATTTTGGTGAAATACCAGAATTCCTTTAGCTCTGATGCAGCAAATCTCTTTCTCCTAATCATCGCTGTCACGGGTTAATAAGCTCCAGCTAATCAATGTTAATCCCAAAACAGCTAAAATGAAACTTTTGGCTGTTGTCTGGTTAAAGTGCAGCAGGTGTGTGTGTGTGTGTGTGTGTGTGTGTGTGTGTGCTGACAGAGATCAGCTGTGAGGGAAAAGAAAAATCGTCAATGTGTGACGTTGAACAGTGGCTGTGTTTGTTCAGTCCAACAAGGCCAACAGATGATCTGATGCATTGATCAGGTCACAGCAATTTCAGGAGAATCTCATCATATTAATACTTCAAGCTTCTCAACTCAGTATTTCTACATCAGGACTTTCAGTATTTGGAGTAAGATGCTTCTGAACAATAAGTAAGTACAGCTACAGTTGATATTCCAATGGGTCAGATACATAATCAATATTTCACACGTTGCTGCTGATCTCATCTTTTATCTCAGAACCACTTGCTACTGTTGTGTTTCTGTTTTCTAGAGCAGCAACATGTGATTGAGATTCTTTAGGTTTTGGTTATTTAACATTAATTCAATACAAATATTAAAATCTGATTGGATGATTCAGATTCAACAACAGAACAAACAGATTCAGTCTTGGATTTGATGGCGAGCAGTTGACACAAAGCGTCATCAAAACAACTCACTGACAAATGGGAACAAATTCAAAAATAATTTTTGTTCTTCTTTACTCAGAGTTCAGGACTTATGAGGGAAAACGTTATGTGTTTTATAAATGGCATCATTTTCCAGATATCTGCTACAGAGATTAACAGATTAACCAAAACTACAAAATAAAATCAGAGATAAAGATACTGGAAACACGACAATGATTTATGTTTGTACGAAGGTCTCATGTTCATCAGGTTTTATTTTGACAATCAAACTTTTTTGGCTGTAAGATTAAAAAAAAGAAGATTTTCAGCATCTTGACCTAAATTATGACCTAAATCATAAAAGTCATCATGAAAAAACATCGAACAGGATCCAACTCGAATCCACGTCAGAGGGAATAAAGTGAAGTCAGCGGTTTGTCTGTGAAACTCACTGGAGTTGAGGAGGATCATGGCCTTCAGACAGACGTACTCCTCCCTCCGAAGCTTCAGCTCACGGAACCGAGAGGTGGTGGCCAGCAGCATGTCGAAAATCTCCATGATGCCCTCGACACACTGTCCCTCCTCCCTGCCGAGAGAGAGAGAGAGAGAGAGAGAGACAGAGAGAGAGAGGGAGAGAGAGAGAGAGACAGAGAGAGAGAGAGAGAGGGAGGGAGAGAGAGAGAGAGACAGAGAGAGAGAGAGAGAGACAGAGGGAGAGAGAGAGGGAGAGAGAGAGAGAGAGAGAGAGAGAGAGAGAGAGAGAGAGAGAGAGAGAGAGAGAGAGAGGGAGAGAGAGAGAGAGAGAGAGAGAGAGAGAGAGAGAGGGAGGGAGAGAGAGAGAGAGAGAGAGAGAGAGGGAGAGAGAGAGAGACAGAGGGAGAGAGAGAGAGGGCGAGAGAGAGAGAGACAGAGGGAGAGAGAGACAGAGAGAGAGAGAGAGGGAGAGAGAGAGAGAGAGAGAGAGACAGAGAGACAGAGAGAGAGAGAGAGAGAGAGAGAGAGACAGAGAGAGAGAGAGAGAGAGAGAGAGAGAGAGAGAAGTCAGGGCAGAAGGAGGGAGATGGAAAACAACGAAAGGAAACAGACAGAGACAGAGAAGATGAGCTTTAGTTATAATAATATAACTTGTGAAACCAATAAAGCTTATTTGAATTTAAGAGAAAAAAGAATTCGGAACAAGAAAAGAGAAGTGGAAGAAAGACAGAAGACGTAATAAAAACAGATGGAATAAAAGAGAAAAAAGTGGTGAGGACTGAGAGAAATAAAGACAGAGGAAGAAATGCAGAGAGACGAGGACGGACAAGGAAACGATGAAGGTAAAGGAAGCGGTGAAAAAGCAGAAAGCAGAGTCGTCTTCTGTCAGAGATTTATTCACCTCTTCTTTAACTCTTTTTATTCTTCGATGTTTTCTCTGTATTTTATCTTAACTATTGCTTGTTATCTTCACCAGTTCTATATGTTTCGTAAGGTCTGATTCTTTGTTACAGTAGGTTGCATGTATTTATGGAAATGGATGAAAAATGATGAAGAATGATAATGAGCCTGTTTCATTTCACTTCATCGCTCAAACAGCTTTAAATCAAATGGAGACGTGGGCATCGATCGTCAGGCCTGGATCCAGGTTCAGTCGTTGAATCTAAATATTAAATACAGTGTTCAGCTCTGCTGTCGACAACTTCCTGGTTGGCAGGTGTGTTATCGTACACGTGCTAACACGGCAGCCTGCTGAGAGGAAACGTTAATGCTCTGATTATGATAATGACATCACGTCAAAGATGCAAAATAAACTCTGAGGATCTAAAACTGATCAGTGTTACAACTGTGATGTAAATTTATGCAGTGAACTGGAGACGAATCATCTTTTCTCAGATTCCCAAAACAAAACTGAAAGTGTTGATTGGATGCAAAAACATGAACTCCGGTTTCTTTATCTTCCAAAACTTTGCACCTCAACCCGACAAATTCTGCTTTTCAGACGGGTTTTTCTCAGGCTTCCAACTTGGTAATTCACGCTGTTCCCTCAAACCCTAACTCTTGAAACAGATTTGTGATTTAAATCATTAATAAATTAGTGAAATAGTGAAGGTGAAAGAAGAAGAACAGGAGTCGAGCAGAGAGAAACGTAGAAAACGACTCTGCTTTCTGGCTTTTGTTGGAGACTCTTGCTCAGAGAGTGGATGGATTTGCATCCAGGATGTTTTGCTGAGCCGTCCAAGGAGAACAGGCTGCCAGCGGCTAACAGGGACCCTCCATCCAGAACAATAAGGCCGTGTTATGAAAACACACCAAGGTTAAACTAAGCCTATAGCGATAGTTTCCGTGGCAGTGGGGGAAGAAAGGTCAAACACTGAACTCAACCCACCAGTCGAGGAACAAGGACTCCGGCTCTTTCTGTTTCCACCGTCCCCTTTTAAATGGACACTTCTTCTTTCTCCTGTTCCACAGCTGCATGAAGCTTCAACTTGTCACCAAATTCCAACACAAAGACCAAAAAGCAACAGTGAACAGTTTTATCTGTCCGATCTGTCTTCTTCCTCTGAGCTCCATCAAAACACATCTGTCGTTCCTTCATCGCCATCAACTCACACTGTCGTTTATCTGGACTCAATCCCACAAACACAAAGACTCACTAGAGACCAAATGTGGATTCATCCGCCGCTGAAAATAGTCCCCAACACATGAACTGTTTCCTCCTGTTTTAAAAAGGAAACTAAATATTTGTGCACGACATTTAAAGATTCATTTCTTCAGTAGGAACCAGTGAGACACTAACAGGGTGGGGAAGTCAGAAAGTATTGAGAGACTAACACATTATTGGTTTAGATCTTTTCATGGGATTTACTGACAACATGAAAATTAAAAAATAACATGAAGCCCCACTCAGCATTTGAAACTGCAAAAATTCTGGACACAAAAAGTTGATTTCAATGAACAATGAGTTCATTTAACTTGCAGGGACAAAGTAAATTTGTGCATTTGTGTCCAAGTACAAATTTGGTATTTGACAGAACAGAAAGCCAGAGGAAGCTACTATCACTACTTTGTTGTACTGTTCATGTTTATTTAACCTCCTTGTTGGAGCATGAACAGAAGAGAAATCACTGTATTTGGCAGCGAGAGCAAATAGATTTCTTTAACAAACTGTACAAGTGCACTTTAGTAACAAAGCCTCAATAGGTTTGGTTTCATTTGGCAGCTTTAAGAGGTTTATTACAGAAACCTATTTGGTGTTTGGTTTGGATGGTTTGAACAAGAGGAAAGCTCGGGTCAAGTTACTCATCTGGGGAGCGCGAACGTCAATTTAACAGAAACAGGTTCCTTTGATTTTCATGTGTACTTTGTGCATAACTCAAAATTTGGCTTCATGGTGGCAAATGGTAAATATCAATGGGTTGACCATATTTGTTAATGCATGGCTAAAAATAGTAACAAACTGAAATACAGCATCATAGTTTAACTGTGTTAAGAATAAACTTGAGAATATATATTAATATGTATAAAAGCGTGACACCTGTTGCAAAATGCATTCACAAAAAAAAAAGCTTGATTCGCTGTCACCTGTGTTTGAATATGTGTGATAAGGTGCTGCACACCTTCCTGCAACCTGCATCAATTACAACCAATAACCGGAGCTTGACTCTCTGCCATCGCTTTACTGCAGCTCGAACAGCAGAAAGAACAACGTGCTGCTTTCACGTTTCTTTAACCAACCACTGATGACAAATCACAGGAACAAGTTTACTGTGGAAGAAAAAATCATCAGAACCAAACTGCTGGTAAAGTGGCACCTTAATTACACAGCGTTTACACAAAGGGTGAAGCGAAGCGACAGGAACAGCCGACTGTTGTCTGGCCAAGGTTGAAGGTCGGCGTGGAAGAGAACAGCAAGTGATAAAAGATCTCTGGCAAGAAACGGAGGCAGCGATCCAGAAGAATCAGAGATATCTGCTGCAAATGTTGCTGATATCTTTTTACTGTTTCAAGGTCTGATTGAACTCTGTTGTGTGTGTGATGTCAACTAATCAGCACAGTGTAACGCTGTGGGGAGATTGTGCCGTCACCACCAGCGCTGTTGTGACAAACACACAGCAGCTGCACACGAGACCCGGCTCAGACACGAGTTCACCTGAGTTCAGCTGTTCAGAATCAACTTCTCAAACAGAGGCTCCAGCCTTTATTAACAGGACTGAAGATTATTATCATAAGAGGAACAACTTTATCTGTGACAGAGAATTTTAATGTTGCAGAAGGTCACGGTGAAGAAACTACTTTACATCATGTTGTGTAGTTTTAATGTGTTAATATTTTATGTAAAAGCTAAATCTGCAAAATAATAACTAAGTAACTAAGTAACTAAGCTGTCAGAGTATTTGTAGTCGAGTAAAAAGTAAAATATTTCCCTTTGAAAAGCAGTGAAATACAAGTATAAAGTAGCAGTACTTGTGTACAAGTGAAGTACTTGAGTATTTTGTTCTTTGCACCACTGACCTACTTCTTCTGCTGGTGTCTTTCTGAGACATGAATTAATTAATGGGTGAGAACAGTGTTAATTGATTCTCGTCTTACTCAACGTTAAGCTGCTGTTAATGAGATTCAACACTTCTTCCAGAACAAAAGCTTCCTAGAAAGCAAAGAGACGGCAAAACATTCACAGACTCACGGAAACACACAGATAAACACACCTTTCTGTAAGGAAAAGCTAACGAGCCACAACGTGACGTGGGATCAGAAGAGACCGTCCCACAAAACGTCAGCCAGTGATACTCAACCTGCACACTGGCCCGTGAACAACGTCGGGAAAACACAATGCTCCGGTCTCATTTAAAACCAAACTGATTTTCTGTTCAGTTTAATGCTTCCTGCATGACGACGGCCCGGTGAGCACGAGAGCATTAAAGTGCCCTTTATAGTGCGCCCCCAGTGGAGAAAACGTGCAGTGCCACACAGACTGGTTATTACATAGTAGGAAATTAGGCCTCCACGTGTCTTTAAATGGTGAAATTAATAGTTCCTGTGTTTTTCTGAGCTAAGTGAGGTAGTTGAAATCTGAGTCACTTAATAAAACAGTTTTAATCTCAGCCAGGATTTAGACTGTTTCATCATGAATGAATCATGACTTTCTGTTTGCCGGCGTCTCATCGCATGCAGCTCTTTTCACATTTGTGTTTTTGCCTCTCAGACAGACTGAGTCCATCACTGACTCACCGGGGACGAACAGTGTTTATCTGCTTCTAATTAAGGCCGAGTGGTTGAAACTGTGCTGTCGATGAGAGAAGGTCTAAAAGTTGCTGCTCACCTGTTGAGTTTGAAGTCTGGAGAGAAGATGAGTTTTCCAGGATGATCCACAGACCTCCATATGAGGCCCAGCATCAGGATCTCCAGCCAGCAGCACTTCAGCAGGTGGATCTGATCGGCCAGACCGAGGTCCACAAACCCTGAGGACACACAGTTGACACACATGACGCCGTGTTTTCAAGAGCTCAGTTTCACTCTTCTGGAAAAATCAGATTAAAAACTCAGAACAATAAAAGATCTTTTGTTTTTTTCTGTCCTTCATTACAGAATTATTGGACTTGGAATATGACAGATGTGAACTGATGAAATGTCTCGGTATGTTTAACTCATATCAATGTTCTCATCTGATTCTCTGTTGAAAAGTATTTGTTGAAACTATCTTCACTAAATTAAGCTTTTAAAAATGAGCCTGTCAATCATTCTGAGTTACAGACTGAAACAGAAATGATCTGATCTCAAAAATCTATACTTTACTACAGAAGCTATGACTCTACAACAGAAACAATATGTTTTGCCCGGTTCTGTACATTCTCAGCTCTTTCATCAAGCAGACAATGCTCATTCATTTCTTCTCCTGTCAGAGGAGAGAGGGAAAAAAACAACCTGGGAAAATGGTCTTTAAAAAATCTGGGAAAATGGTCCTTATTCAAAAAACTGGGAGCCTTTGTGATCCCTTCACATTAACACCTCTGCTGAGGAGTTACCTGCTGGGCTGAACACTGGCTGAGAGGAGGAGGGAGGAGGGGAGGAGGGGAGGAGGGGAGAGAGGAGAGGAGGGGGAGAGGAGAGGAGAGGAGAGGAGAGGGGAGGAAGGGAGGAGAGGAGGAGGGGAGGAGGGGAGGAGGGGAGAGGAGGGGAGAGAGGAGGAGGAGGGGAGGAGAGGAGAGGAGAGGAGAGGAGGGAGAGGAGAGGAGGAGGGGAGGAGAGGAGGGGAGGGAGGAGGGGGGAGGGGAGGGAGGGGAGAGGAGGAGAGAGGAGGGGAGGAGGGGAGGAGAGGAGGAGGGGAGGAGAGGAGGAAGGGGGAGGAGAGGGGAGAGAGAGGAGGAGGGAGAGAGAGAGAAGAAGAGAGAGGAGGAGAGAGGGATTGGAAAGAGGAGAAGAAATAGGAAAGAAAGAAATTCCCTAATTGCAGAATATAACTTTAGACATAAAAGGTGAATGATTAAATTCTCTGACTGGTTCGTCTTCACGCAGCCTTTATGTCATTTGTTGGATGATTTAACCATCACACAGCATCGGACATGAAGGACGGATGAAGACGTGTTCACTGCCTCGGGTTTGTTTTGCTTTATAGCTCTCGGTCTTCTCCTCTGGTTTTCACTCTCACACACTGTTGATGGTGACGAAGCCAAAGCGCTTCCGCTGACCCAGGATCAGCAGCGGCAGCGAACACACGGCTCCGAATGTTTTCCCCAACCTCAACCTTGAAATGGCTCTTTTACCCGGCGAGGCCTCACAGAAACTTACCAGATGAAACAGGAAATACGGAGTTTTTAAAAGATGCAGATTTGTTTGCTCTGCGTCATGTTTTCTATGTTCTGTGTGGTTTGAGTATGGAGACAAAGAAGGGACACGTGTTTTATAGGAACAGGGTTTACACTATGTCCTGCTGTCACTTTCATGTACATTATTATATAATATCTTACGTGAATTGAACTCTTAGTATGTTGTATTTGCTTATGTTGGTTTATATTGTATGTTTTATGTATTTCATTAAGAAACATCATCTTAAAATAGATAAAAATTCACACAAATGTGATTTTGAGAAAAAACTGTATATTAAATAAGAAAATTTAAAAAGTTGTTTTTAAGTAATTATATATATGAAAAACTTATGTTATAGTTGTGCTTCTTGTGTTTACACATTTATCTTTGACAGTAATAGTAAAAGTTTGGGCCTGATTCGTCCAGTTTACAACAAAAACTGCGCTCAAGAAAAGTGAATGGCAGAATTTCACTTCATGTTTCAGGACAAAATCTTTCCAGCATCTGGTTCAACCATTTACAATAAACGGTTCTAAGGTGAGATCTGAGACAGCTTTGATCTTACCAGGGATCTTCTTAGCCCAGCTGATCATGAGCACCAGCTCCTTGTCGGCCAGGTTGGTGAGGGACATCATCATGCTGGCTTCGGTGAACGGCTTCTTCTGGTCCTCCATGAGGTAGATCTCCGGGGGCTCGGCCTCCATGATGCAGGAGAGGAACTCCTCTGGGCTCATGGTCGAGTGGTGAGGGTCCGCCTGAGGAACAGGGGCCATAGGAGGCTCCAGGTGGGGATGCCGCTGGGCCTGAGAACCCAGGCCGACCCGGACCAGACCCCTGCCCGCGGGATCCCGCTGGAGTCCACCGCGGCGGTGACGGACTCCTCGATAGCTGCAGCGCTCACGTCTCACACCTGGTGGACGAAGACGGCCAGAGAGACAGACCTGTGACGTCCCTGTGGACTTTGTTTAAGAGGACGTGGTTCATGTTTTCCAACGTGAAAAAATGAACGTGAATAAAAACCTAAATCAACCAGCTTACTGTTAGACATGAGAGTGGTACTGATTCATTGAACTGGAAAGAGCCTGACTTTCAGTTTGCTGTCCTCGGAGAAATAATATCTGAAATGTGTATTAATATGTGATCTTGGAAGCAGAAAATAAACTGTATCTCTGCAGCTGATAAATGATTACACACTGGTATTTATGTGGTTCTGATGCTGAGTGTTTTCAGAAGTCTCAAAGTTCAGATGCCGTAATGAGCTCACAGCTAACACTCTTGACTTTTTCTCTTTCGGTGCTTGAACTTTTGTGCTGCTGTAAGATGACAAAACATCAAGGACCCCAATTACGATGAAAGGTGAGCACCTACCGCACTTCATCATGCCCACTTCGTAGCATTTACGCAGGCGGCAGGCCTGGCAGCTCTTACGCCGATTCTTGTCGATAGTGCATTGATTGGTGGCCGGGCAGATGTAGTCGTTGTGTCCTGAGGGAAAGGGAAAGACATGCTGCAGACGTCTTTCCACGGGCGAAGGAATGGTGAGTAAACATGGACGGGGTTGATACCTTGGATGCTCCTCTTGAAAAAAGCCTTGCAGCCCTCGCAGGACCACACGCCGTAGTGGTAGCCCGAGGCGTAGTCGTGGCACACGGCGCAGAAGTGCATGTCGGCTTTCCCCACCGCTGACGAGCACAGGGAGGAGTTCACGCCGTCCACTCCCTCCTCCAATCTCTTCCCCAGCGGCTTGTTACAGCCGATGATGGAGCTGCAGGATGAGACACACAAGACTCTGTGAAAAAGGGACATCTTGACATTTGGAATTTAAGCCTGTCATTCACCCGTCATTAGTCTTCCAGCAGGGACTCTCCGGCTGAAAATCACACTTCAGTCAACTGGAAAATTGCATCAAAAAACTTCACAGCATTCATCACGGAAACATAATGGGAGTATAAATCTGCAGCATCAATGACCAGCGACGTTATATCAACCAACTGGTAGCTCAGATAATGACGACAGAGAAAGTCCTAAATCAACTGATGGTGGGAGTAAATCCATCCACAGGACAACAGTCATAAACATTCATAAAGACTCCGTCATGTTCATGACAGGTATCATGTCATGTCTTATGTACACCCAATCAAATAAAGTGTTACAAAGCCTCTGCACTCACATTAACTTGTGTTGAAAGAAACAGATGAAAGAAACAACTAAAGTTTTTTTTTTAAACTTTTTTAAACATAATTATTACTGCTACTATTAGTTTCTTTATTTAGTGAGAGACCACTGAAGCATTTGAATCACAAACTCCGATTTTCCAGTGTGTTACAATGTGTTGATATACAGCAGCGTCCATGAAACCAAACCTGGTGCAGTGATGTCAGAGCGTACTCCAGGTGTGCTCAGTACGCTCTGACATCACTGGCTGTGTTTACAGGTGTAACTGATGAGATCAGTGAATCACTGATTCTCAGGTTGGCGTTGACTCCGGCTCAGCGTCAGCAGACCTACCTGCCGGCGTTGATGCTGTGGGCTTTGGGCTCCAGCCAGGCTGCGTGTGGGCTTGGCTCATTGTAGACCAGCGGCTGGGGGCAGTGCAGCGACAGCGAGGGCACGGCGGGGTGGCCGTGGGGGGGCCAGAAGGTCGACGGGCTGTCGGTGATGGGTGGCCGGGCGTAGCTCAGCATGGACGGGCTGTAAAAGGACAGAGGTCCATGACAGTGGTTGTACTCGTGGCTACTGTCCGTGTAGGGGGAGGGGATGCAGACGGTGTGGCCGTCCATGCCCAGAGGAGGGCTGTAGACGGTGGGCAGGAGTCCCGGGGAGCTCGGCCTCTCCGAGCCTTTGCTGGAGTCCACCTCCTGGAGCTGAAGCAGCGGTAACGAGTGAGCATCCAGCCCAGGGGAGGAGGCCATGTCGGGGGAATCGACTGTGTGTGTGGACAGTGATGATGATGTTCCTCTATCGCATGTTCCCGTGTGGACGAGTCCTGTGGCAGAGGAGGACAAATACCGTTCAAAATATGAAACTTACATTTAAATTAAACAACAGTCAACTGACCAGGTCTCACTGAGCACTGCTTCGGTGATTTGCAGGTAAAATCACATCTGAATTCAAATCTAAACTTTTTTTTCACATCTGAGTTTATTTCAATGTAAAGCAGATCCTGACAACATTCCAGTGAAATAAGTCCTGTCAGCTGATCAACCATAATGAACCACAAGAAAAATAACAGTAGAAAACAATATCTTGCCAATAGCTGGATTCATCACCAAACACCTGCAAAGCTGATGATATTCATGATGATCAGTTTCATGTAGCTGAGCAAGATCTGCTGCTTCTCTCATATATGACAACATGAACAAGAATGTGCAGGATTTTGCATCATTTCACTTCATTATTTTAACATTCGCCTCCCAACAAACATGGAGGCAAAACTTTTATTGCAGCTCAGTTTGAAGAGCTTTTTCTGAACGACACATCAGAAGTCACACTTCTCTGTCTCTGCTGGGCCGGAGTCCGACACTGTCGACGAAACACTTGACAGATATTTCACAGAGACAATGAGGTAATGCATCCTCTCTTGGAAATCATGGATTTGTCTTTTTGAAGAGACCAGACGTAACAAGACGAGTTCTTTTCTTTATTGTTTGGCCTTAATTTCGTCAGCATCGGGCTCTCGACCAATATTGAGCTGTTGTGACTCAGTGGAGTTCGTCAGGAGTTAACGGGGATCGTCCTGCCGCCGACGCTGTTGCTATTGTTCAAGGACACTTGAGAATCCACATGAAAACACAAGATAATGGGAGGTTTTCTCTGCTCAGTGACTCACAGTCAGACTGTGAGATGAGATCCTGCACGTGTGGACAAGATCTGACAAAGAACATTGGTAGATATTGTCCCCTGCAGGAACTTTTCCAGGAACCTTTCCAGGAAATTTACCTGCATTTATCCTGAACGAACCAGAAGCTACATTTATTTGCAGGTTCAAATCTTCTGCTCCCCAAAAAGCTGGAGACACTTTGGTTGGAGTTTGAAGCAAGATGCTGATCGATCAAACAGAAACCACAAAACTGCTGCAGCTCATGGACAATGTTCATTCGCACAATGCAATGTAAAGGTTTTGTGCAGCAGAACTCAACAAATACGAGCAACTGAAACTGAACTTCATTTGAGTTGTTTCAAACGTTTGCTAATTGTTAAAAGTGAATTTAGAAACTGAAGCAGAAAAGTAACCAGAACTCACTGAGCTGACAGCCTCCACTTTGCAAACAGGTGTCTCACCTTTCTGCTATTTTCAGTCCTCTCTTCTACCTGCATCTCTCCTTTCTAACATTTAATATTCTTTTGTGAAACTACTCAGTCGAAATCCCAATAAGAGACATCACCCGTCACAATCATTCACAGAATCCCCCACTGTGGGATCAATAAAGGTACATCTTATCTTATCTTAAATCATTAAACTAAGGTGCTTTGCAGAACCAGGTCATGTGAATGACTGACGTGGATAGGTGATATCCAGAAAGTGTGAAATGTTCCCACAGACACATGCAGATATTTTATTGAGCACAAGCATCATCTGTGTATCAGCTCACTGAATGTGTCAAAGGTCAAGAGAATAACTGTATTGATGAACAGTGTAAATAAAGTATGAGGGTTTGTTCTAGAGACAGAATAAAAAAAGCAAAGGATGATCAACTTAAAACCATCAGCTGGTTAATCTGTGTGAGAATCAACATCCCAGCAGCTGGAAGCTCCGCACAGTTGATCACAAGGTTTTGGGGTTTTTACGTGTTTATGATATTTATGCAAATATTCATTATCCACAGCACAAAGAGAGAAGGAAATCTAGGATATACAGAGTGAACTATAGTCCACCGTCATCTGTAGTACGGTGGCCCTGAAGTGACATCCAGGCTTCACCCCTTCAGTAAGTCACGCTGTGAGCCTGTACTTGCTGAACAGTGACACCTGTGGTCACATGTTGCAATTACAGGATCAGAATAAAAGCTCAAACGTAGCGAACAAAAGTTAACGACCTTTAGCCTCCGCAAGCTACAGGTCATATCAGACCAAGTAACGTTATAGCATAAATAATCAAATGCAAGTATTGGTGCACGTCCTTGTGAGATTTTGAAAGTCCACCAACACCGAACTCTACAAAAGTGGATTTAAAGCTTTTAATAGCTGTGAAGTGACGGACAGAGAGGGGACAGGAGACATCGTGCCAAACAGTCGAAAGGTCAATCACATCAGTCAACACATGTCCCACACATGTCAGGTCAAAGTGGCCTCCAGCAAAACAATCCACCTTTACCTGTTCAACACTGGGCGCGAACACGGTCACAGTCACGGTCCGTCCTCGTGTTGGGGCCGGAGTTTAAAGACGTCACTTCTAAACTGACGTCATAACAGGCCCGTGTGTCTCTTGCAGCGTCCCAGTCACACAACCATGGACATGCTGGACATGTTGTTATTCACACGGACTTACAGGTACAAAGATATTGTATATCTGTTAGTAACTTCATACGCTACTTGTCAGCCGTCCATCATGTGTTGATGTTAAACATCACAGCTTGTACTGTAAACTCTGGTATCATGGAACTCGGCCCAGTTTCCATTTTGAGGGCAACTTCCTGGAGACTGGAGCAACTTAACGCACCATTAGTTTTGGTCTCTGTGAGGCCAGGAGGAGCAGGAGGAGGAGGAAGAGGTGGAGGATGAGGAGGAGGAGGAGGAGGAGGACAAGGAGGATGAGGAGGAGAACGAGGAGGATGAGGAGGAAGAGGAGGAGGAGGAGGAGGAGGACGAGGACGAGGACAAGGAGGATGAGGAGGAGAATGAGGAGGATGAGGAGGAGGAGGCGGAGGAGGAGGATGAGGAGGAGGACGAGGAGGATGAGGAGGAGGACAAGGATGAGGACAAGGAGGATGAGGAGGAGGAGGAGGAGGAGGAGGAGGAGGATGAGGAGGAGGAGGAGGGGGAGGAGGAGGAGGAGGAGGATGAGGATGAGGATGAGGACGAGGAGGAGGGGGAGGAGGAGGAGGAGGAGGAGGGACGGCCGAGTCTCTTCTGAAGCTCAGTCCAGCTCCTGAACTGGGATGCAGCTGACATCAGATCAGATAACACACATCAGTATCAGTGCATGTTGTGCTTCTTACATAATTACACTTATATTAGTCCAACAGAACAGAAAAGTGCTATGTAAATAAAATATATTTTTAAAGTATTATTATTATTATGTTATGAAAATAAATAAAAAGCCTTTTGGGAGCTGCCTTAAATCTGATGCATGGCCTCAAGTGATGTCACTCGAGTCAGCGTCTGGTAAAACTACTCTGAAACTACTGCTACATTAGTGGCCACTGGCATAACACACATTTCCAGCTCAATGTTCAAGTTGCACTCTGGGTAATGTAGGCACCGGCTGCACCATTTGTAACTGTAACGTCGGCCCACAGTTAAAACACCACCAGGACAAAAACTGCTTCTTATTTAAGCAACTTCAAGATGATGGTAGATGCTTTCAGCTACTTAGATACAGATTGTCCAGTTTGCAGCGTCGTAGCTCAAAAACACAACAAAACCCCTTCATACTGCAACCACGCAGGAATATTCTGTCTGTCTCGATTCCTCCGCTGTGACCGACTGTGGAAAACGGCGTCAGTCAAATCCACTGATTCACTAAATGAAAATGTTATTAGGTCCATGAAATCTGAACAGTAAGAGCTAAACATATCCGGATCGAGGTTTATCAGAGAGGCGGCAGGAGGATGGATTCTTTAACACACACTGGCTGTACGTCAGGAAGCGAAGCTGTCAAAGTCAAGATGCACAATAATAGAAATAATTATATTAAAACTAGCTGCCTCCATTCAGGCTGACATTTCACCTGAAGATCTTCTCAGACTTGCCAGAAATAAACACTCACAGTCTAAATTTTAATCCATCACAGCCTGTGACTAATATTCTGTTCGGAAACAAACCTCCAGTTAAACATTTCACCAACCACGAGTTAAAAAACAGCACAGCGAATTAAAAAGTCATGAAAAACGACTCACCTGCGTCTTCAGGTTGACAGTTAGGCTTTTACCCATCGGCTGTATAAAAAGCTGTTGTGTCAGGAACGAGCTGAAGTTTGAGCTTTGGACAGACCGGTGTTCATGGCAGCCTTCCATGGTAAACCACCAGGCCGGCCACAAAGGGTCAAAGGACGGTGTCTTAATGAAACGCTTTGACTCTGATTATTCATTCACATGTTACTCATCTGGTGTTCAAACCAACAGGTCTGCAGCGCTGCACGCTCCTCCATCGCTGTCTCACTTCTTTTATTTGCAGACAATAAAAACTCACACACTTTGGCGCAGCTCTTCAGTCTCAAAAGACAGATATGAAAATAAAGGAGCAGTTCAAACAAGGGGACGATGATGGAGCGACAGAAACAGCCTCAAGTTCAACACTCTGAAAATACATTAAAAGTCGACTTTACGTCTTTGAAAATGTCTTTAATGTACAAAAACAACCGATTTTATCAACAGCTGTGAAACAGCACTGAGTTCATCTATAGTTGATCAGCTTTCACAAAATATCTGTTCTGGAAAAAACACAACACGATAACGAGGCTTCGCTTTGATAAAAGAGAGGAAGAGATAAAACTATATTTATCATATATTGGGAAACTATTTCATCGGTTCATAAAGAAGATAATTTAGGGTGAATGTTTCTGGAAATCAGTTTTGTTTTGATTGTAGATTAGAATTTATTCTGCAAAGAGTGAAATTATTGAAGAAATTATTGAAGTTAACTGTGAGTGTGACTTTTTTCTCCAATCCTGACGTGAAGATAAATAATGATTCAGATTTTTTTTTTGTTTGACCTTTGGCAGCAAAGTTCCCCAAAAAGTCCAAAATGTCACTGAAATATTCATCTGCATGACTCAACCTCTTTCATAGTCGTGGTCTAGAGACAAAATGCTTCTTGGGCCTCAGGGAACTTTTTTGGTTAACCCGACCATCAAACTGGTTCAACCTCTGAAGAGATCGTCCGAGTTCATCAACAACACGTTTCCAGTTAAAGTCTCACGGAGCGAGGCCAAGATCACCAACTGTGAAAGGTTTTTATTTGTGGTTGATACGGGAAAAAATGTAACTAACAAGTTAGTCATTATCTTTTTTTGTTATCATCTGTTTAAAATCTCCTCTGCTGAACGACGGGAAACCGTCTGGCAGGAAGTGAAGCTTCTTATGTCTCACATTTATTTAGAATGAAACAGAAGAACTCAAACAAATTCATCTTTTTCTGCTTTTGCACATGTTTAAATGACTGGTGCTGGATGAATTTCAACATCTAGTCCGACATGCAGCGATAAACTGGCATCGGCGTTCTGTCGTGATTCATGAATGAACAGCGATGAAAAAAGCTGGAACAGCCTGCAGAGTTCAGTCAAAGAGAGAAAGTCCATCCAAACCCTGATCACACTGAACAAATGTGTTTTTATCTCATGATAATAATGTGATGTGAAGAAAAGACGAAGCTCAGATCTGCCACCTTTGGAAGACAGAAGAAGAAAAGGTCAAAGTGCGTCCGTCTTCGCCGATATCTTTGTTGGAGTTGCACTTTAAAAAAATACAACACGTCTCTGAAGAGCTGCAGAGGTCACACGGTTCTGTTCACAAAGCCTGTGTCAGAAACACGAAATATCAGGAGCGAGTCGCGTGAAACAAGACACAAACACGATGAAAACATACAGGCCCGTCTATCACAAACCTGTTTATTTGCTGCGTATAAAGGAGCCTCCTCCTCTCAGAACACGGCTTCCAGCCAGCAGCACATACCGAAACACAAAGATCCCCAGCAAAACCATTAGCCGGCCTCTATTCCTCCATTCTCACAGCCTCACAAAGCCAACAAGGAGCTGCTGGAGGAGAAGAGGAGGCTGAACTGAAGAGGTGGACAGACCACATGGGAGCTGGACGGAGCAGCGAGAGCTCAGCCGACAGGATGATTACGACGTCGCGACTCGTTTTAACTGTCAGAGCCGCCGCCGCCGCCGCCGCCGCTCTGTCACCTGTCAGACAGGTCGACTGTAGCACTGTACTCCCAAAAACACAGCACGTCTTTAGTAAGTCTCTTCATCTTCCTGTGAGACGTTCTCATGTTTCCCCAGACAAAGAGATTCAACCATTATATTACAAGAACGAAATTGTTTGAAGAATTTTTACACATCAGGTCTAATAAATGAAAATATTTTGCAAGAAGGAGGCAAAGAAGAGCTGAAACAATTAGTTGATTAATGTTTTGAAGCAAAGATGCAGTAAAGTTTTTATGTTTTACTTTGTTGTGCATGAAAGTTACCTGAATAAATTCAGGTTCAGGACAGTCAGTCATATAAAATCAGCATCAGTCACTTTGAGCTCTGGGAAATGAAAATGGTAGTTTTCACATTTCTGACACTGTAGAAAACACAGAATATCATCATCATTATCATTAGTGCAGTTTAAGTCCTCAGCCTTTTCTGCATTAATGTGCCATTAATGACGACAGAGAGAAGAGTCGTGACTAAACATTGTGTCGTATTAATCATCACAAAAGATCAATGTAATAGATAGACAGTTGTAAATGTAAACATAAAGTGCTGTGTTAGCAGGAAGTGGTTGTAACAGCACTTCCAACGGAGCGAGTGGTGTTCAAGTGAATGGGCGCGTGTGTGTGTGTGTGTGTGTGTGTGTCTGAATGCTTTGGCTGCTTTTGCCAGATGGCAGGAGAGCGTGTAGGTTTGATGAGGGTGTGTGGGGTCATTGACACGGCTGATTGATTCGCTCTTGTGTCAGCTGTTAAGTCAGAAGAAAGAACAGACAGAAATCCAACAAGTTCTGCATGTTTGCAGTCATTTAAAAACAGTTTGCATTAAGTGTGAAGGCTCTTTAAAGCAGGAGATACTTTTTAAAAACGTTTGCATTAAAAAAAGCACCAGACTTCTCTTGAACATCAGCCTCAGAAATCCAGCAGCAGCTTTTAGTGACTAACAAACAGGGACGGTCCTTCAGAGCTTTGTGAGTCACATATAAAGGCAGGTGAGAAAGACTGAGCCGTCGACAAAAGGACAAAGAGCAGAAGTCGTCCACGGCTCATTCACTCACAGACGGCGGCAGCGTTCAAACTCTTACCGACGTTCAACCTGACAAACGACTCCTTCACCCAGAGACCTGAGTCCTGTCAGCGTGTGACGGGCGGTCAACAGGGATCGATTCAGGGTTTTATTACTGCTTCATTTATCGACCTACAATATCATGAACAACGTGCACAAACATACTGTGTATTTTAAGGCAAATGCATTTTGTTCAGATTTTTTTTTTTTCAACCATGAAGATGCACAAATTTCAACCAGGTGTCTTCATCCACAAACCGACACTAGCTTCACTCACGCGGGTCAGAAGTGTGGGTTTGAGAAACACTTTGCAGCAACATGACAGGAATCATCTGCAGCTGCGCAGGACTCCAACACAACCACGTCAGGAATAAAACCATTGTCCCTCTTTGTCCGTTCTTTTTGTCAACCTCTGTGGGTGAGGAAGGTGGAGGTGAAGCTCAAACATGATGGAGGAGACGCTCAGTTTGTCCTGTAGATTCAGATGTCAGAGATCTGCACCGCCCGGCTGAGGGTGGAGCTTTGAGGTGATATTATGAAGAGATGGTTCTGTTCATGTAGAACCACGTCTGACCTCCAGCTGCTTTCTGGACCAAACACGACACACTGACCCGAGAGCTCGACCTCCATCACAGCTGTAACTGCCTTTAATGCACAACCATCACATTTAAAAAAATCAAGTGACCCCAAAACTCATCCAACAATCACACCATCAGCAGCACAGCAGCGTTTTCAAATCACACCAGTCAGCAGTGATTTTATCCTGCCAATGCAACATGTTGAGTCCAATAATAGACACAGCTGGTTATATTTAGACAGGAGGTCAGAGACGGTCAGAGGAACCTTTGTTTCCATAAAACGGACTAAAACTGGTTTTGTTTACTTTCACTTTCTCCTCATTGACATGTGCATCTTTCTCTCAGGGTTTCGACAACACGCTGAACACATTTCCAGCCTCAAATGTTTGCGAAGCCTTTTAGAAATGTTTGGAAACTCTTTGCAGCTGCTTTCAGTTTTCTTCTCGTCATTTTCAGCTGTTGATGCAGCAGAAATGTGGATCATCACATTGTGCACGTGGTGTCAGTTTGAGACTGTCATCCTTTCTTTTTTTATGCAGGCTCATTTTCAGTCTTTCAGTTACAGCATATTATTGAGAACATACCGACAAGTTCACTAAAGTTGCACAAGACAGTCGGAGTTAGACCTGAGTAACAGCTGAGTGTCTTCACACAAGAAGAATGACTCGATTATCAAATTTTTAAATTCATTTTTTGGCATCATTTCAGCTTTTTACTGGATTGCATCAAACCTTAAAAAGTCTAGACTACGCATGCAAAATGAGTGGACTGCTCCTTTAAAATGACAGCAGGAAGCAGCTGTGAGCGTCAGCTGTACAGCTTTATGTACAATGTTTGGTTCAGATCTATGAGAAACCTTTTTAGGAGGTTTTCAGGTCTCTGTTAATGTCACAAACCGAGTTAAAGCTCCAGAGATCAAACAAACGATTCAACGCACAGACTGAGGCACGACGGCCTCCTCTCACTGCAACGATCAACCGATGAGTCGATCGCAAGAAAATTAATAACCAGATAACTCGATAATCGATGAGTCGCTTCAGTCATTTTTCAAGTCAAACATTTGCTGCTTCGCTGCTTTTCTTTGTCAATTATTATAGAAAATTGAGGTCAAATTGGGACCTTTGGACAAAAGAAGCAACTTGACGACGTCACTTTGGATTAATGTGATTAGAACTTCTCAGAACTTCTTTTTTGACATTTCAAAGACTGAAGGATTAATCAGGTAACCATGGATGAAAATCAGGAGCTGCAGCCAGCGAGTGTGACACACGGAGGAAACACACGTGCAGCCGCTGCTTCTCCAGCTCCAGTGTTTTAGTTACACTCTGTCCTCGGTATCTCGGGTGATGGACGACCTGTGGACGTGGGGGGGAGCTATCAGGAACGACTGAGCAGCGTGACCTTGGCGAGTTTTCGGCGCTGGCCGGTGGAATGCTTTTCAACGTGGGCGAAACCCCGGAGAACAGAAGGGGACGTTCTTTGAGTTCTTATTTCTGGTAACGGCAGGACTTCCCTCCATCCTCCCCCACACACACACACACACACACACACACACACACACACACTTTGACTCCCCCTCAGCTCAGTTATTCACGAGTGGAAGAGGAATCTGATATTTACAGTAACAGGCAGACTGAAGGCTGACGGACGAACATCCTCGCTGGTTTCCTCTGTGGAAGCTGAAGAACAGCAGCAGATAGTCACTTTTGTTGATGTGATAAAATAATCACCAGCGGCGTCAAGAGATTAGAGCGTAAACCAAACGTCCCGTAAAAAAAAAACTAAAGTAATGTTGAAATAAACAGCTTCTGAAAATCAAGTGGTGGCAGGAAGTCAAACGTAAAATGATCAAATCTGAAGCAGCAGATCTGATTGTGTTGATTCACGTCTGCTGTTTTGTGGTTTGCAAACTTTTCCGTATCTTTCAGATCAGCTTTTATCACAAACTAGATATTAGATCTAAGAAAAATAAGGTGCATTTTGACTTGGTCTGGACTCTGGGACTCACAGGTTTAAACTTTTCCTTCTCAGACCCTGAAGAAGACGCAGCCACACACCGTCTCTGTTGGCTCCATCAGTGAAGACAAACTCTGACTTTATGACCCGAAACTTGCATTTTTTTAAAAAGTGTCATGCAGAATGCCAGATATCATATGCACAGATACAACTCTGTGTTTTTCAAGGCAACATGAGGCGAGAAGCAAACATTTCAACATCTGCATCTCTGAGACAGCTGCTGGAGGAGGACAGGACTGAGAGCTGTGACCAGGCGCTACATGGACTCTGGATCTGTGACATTATCATCTTCTGGGTTTATGTTGTGTTTTTAATCCATAAATATGAACAGAAAACAGCAACATGATCATAATGATTTATATTTGATCCCATTGTTTCTGCTCATAATCCTACAAGTTTTCTATTTTCATTCCTAAGAGTTGATTACAAAATGCAAACGAAGGCACCTGAAACATCAGTTCATGCACATTGAAGCTGCAAAGTTTCCTGAGAAGCTGGAAAAAGACAAAAAAAAACCCAAAAAAATCACTTTCTGAGCAGCTGAGGAATAAAAGCAGAGCCGAGCTTCACCTGTGTGTTGACACCTGAGCTCGAACAGCTGATCTGAAAACAAACAGCTCTGAGACGAACCTGTTGGCTGCAGCTGGAGTTCGATCCGCTTTCACGAAACAGCAGAAGAAGAGAAAAATCCGGAGGCGGAGATCACATCCCGGCGGATTATTCCTCACACAGCTCCTTCATTGCTGTCGTGATGTTAACCTCGCTTCCCTTCAGACCCTCTCCAGATCTCAAAGTGCGGGTTTAAGGTTTGGCTGAGCCGGAGACGTCAGTGTCTCCGCCCCTCTGGAGAGCTGCCCGGCGGCGGCGGTGCGCGCAGGGGGAGGCTCCCAAACTCCACTCACACGTTCACACATGCTGTTAACAATAGAGCTGCGTGTTCATGTTTCTTTATGAGCTCATTACAATGACGATAATAATGATAATAATAATGAAAACAAACCTGGTGCTGTGAGTCCAGACTTCAGGCCTGTAGTTTCCCCTCAGGAGCTCAAAGTTAATGATTAAAAGAGAGGGAGCAGAATTGGAACAACATGAAAGGTCCTGCAGGGACAAACTGTCTCCGCCGGGACAAATTTATGTCCCAGTGAAACTGAAGCCAACACGAAACAAAGACACATGACAGGTGAATGAAAACCTGCAGGTTTCAGGCTCCTGGAAACATCTGCAGGAGATTCAGCGACCTGCTTCAGTGACCTGCTTCAGTGACCTGCTTCAGTGACCTGCTGACCCCTGTGTCTCCCACTGACTGGGTTTGACTCGAGGCTCGAGGTCTGAAAATTGTTTGAAGGCCTTTGCTTTTGTGATTTAGTGGTTGCAAACGCTGTCAATACACAAATTAACAGTTAATTCCTAGAAGACAGTCTGGGGGCCCCTCACAGTCTGGGGGCCCCAGACCAGTTCCCTGTTGTGCTAATCCAGCCTTGTTTATGTGTGTATGAACTTTGCTGCATATTTAAATACTTCAGGTCTGTAGTCACCTGAAGTTTTACTGCGGTTGTTTTGTGTATTATAACCAATAAGACCACAGCAATCGACTTCACTCAGACTGAGAATCTCACTCTCATGAGTCTCATTTATTCTGATATTGACATAATTAAATGGGATCATATTCAGTTTCATTCAAATGTTATGCTGCATTCCAGAGACATTGGAAATTTCAGTCTCCTGCTTTCACAGTTTCATCCACTTTGTTCTTTACTTCAGTTTTTCTTAAATGACCTGAAGAGCCTGAAGAAGCTCTTCAGCATGAGCTGTGCCGTGTGTTGGAATTTAGCAGCCATGTTTGTGTGCATCTTGGCATTGATGTAATTCTGCGGGTCTTGTCGAACGGTCCTGCAGGTGTTACCGTGTCCACTTCCTCCTTCTCCAGCCACCTGCAGACTGAGAGGTGCCAAAGTAAAGATGTGATGACATCACAGGAGGCGTGGCCAGAGGTGTCGAGGGACATGTGATAGAAAAAGGGCCCCGACCTTAAGGACCAATCAGGCAGTTAGACAGAGATAAAGAGATTTGTTTTTCATGTTTAATGAAAAAAATCAGGGTAGATGATGAGTTTCATATTCTCTGAGAAATTCTTTCTAAATCAGATGTTACACATAAGCTGACTCGTCTTTCTGTCCTTATGTTAAAGTGATCTACAGAAGCAATTAAAGGGTTAGTTCAGAAATGTGGGTGAACCGACCCTTTAAATATGTGACCGATCTGATGGATGTTTGTGGGTTGTTTTTCTGTCTGTCTGGAGTTTTACTGCTTTCCAGGTTTCCTAAGCATCTTAAAAACAGTTACCTCTTGTTGCCACTTGGAGTTGCCAACGTACAGCAGAGCTTATAGAGCAGATTTCACTGTGTCTGAGAACTGGAAGATAAAAATAACACTCATCAACTTTTTCAATATCACTGTCAGCATTTATACACTTTCAAGCTGAAAGAGTTCATTTTCAAAACCCTGAAATTGTTCTTGGAGTCATTTATTACTATTCATTTGTGAATCAAATACTTCATTGATCAACTATCAATTTAAAGTAGCATCATTATTTTCATCATGCTCCGTCTTTGTGTTTGTGTCAGATGAGATTAGATCAAACCTTTGCACTGATGTGGCTCCGACTGCTTCTCTGTGCACGACTAAAGCTCCTGGTTTGATTTCCATCTGATGTATATTCTCTGAACTTGAACACCTGTGAGATCGTCCTGCTTTATTTCTGCCGTCTCCTACAGTGACCTCGAGTCCGTCTTCAGTGCTTCATCGTGGACATGAGGCCGAGGTTTAGCGGCAGCTTCACGGCTGTACAGTCACATCTTTTACAGCTGAAATGAGATCAGTTAACTGGGCTGAGTCACAGGTTTAAAATAGTTTCTGAGGCCACGAGAAAGGGTCAAAGGTCACACTGCTGTCGGCCTTTTGCCGCCCAGTAACGACATAATGGAGGTGAAGAATTTTGTAAAACTACAAATTAACAGATGCAAACATTTACAATCAAGCAGTTTCAGTGAGTCCGTGTGTTAATCTCCTTTATCCAACCATGTGTGAGTCTTTCCAGGATGAACCTTTCAGACCCAATCATGATCCTATCACCTGTTACCAATCAACCAGTTTACCTGTGGAAGGATCCAAACAGGTGTTTTGGTGTCAGCGGTTCTGTGACGTCTCAGCTCTACGTGTCACAAGTCAATAGCAAGTGTTGATATAAAGCAGGTTTATGTGAATGATGACGTTTAATTTTGGAGGATTAATTTAAATGAGCTTTTAGCAGCTGTAACCAAAAAGAATCTGTTTATAGAATCAGTTGTTAAAATTAAAATATCATATTTTTTTCTCCTAGTGAAAATGAACTGAGGGGTCAAATTGAAATTGACACAACTTAATTGGAACCAAATCAAATCTTGGGCTGAACACTTTAAACCATCATATACAGAAGACGAACCACAGCAGAAACATAAAGGAGGGGAAACAGCTGGAGCGGAGCAGCGACGTGGGAACAAATGGAGCTTTGATAGGATCCAGCTTTGTTTTCTCTCCTCTGTACGTTTGCTTCACATGAGTCATTCACTGGGTTCTTCAGTCCTTTAGAAATACAGAATACATGTTCTGATTCATGGCTCCTCTCTCTGCCTACTTCAATTATCTTCTGATAATTCTATCTGCTGTATTAGCTGCTGACACACGCGGCAGCTTGATGTTATACGAACCGAGGCTGCGGCTCGGGACTATTTCCTTTCCAAAGATCCTGAGTGAAGGGAGGAACTGTGTGTTCCCTCTTGTGTCCTCTTCTCCTTTAGCCTTTGCTCCAGTGGCATAGAGACCATGTTCCCCCCCGCTCACACTGGGAGACGAGTGTGTGTGTGTGTGTGTGTGTGTGTCACGTGTTCGGACCGAGGATCTGCACCGATGTGGAGACGCTCTGATTCTTTTGAGTCCAAATTCTTTTGCAAATGTGAGCTGATTCATCCTTTGCCCATTTTTTCCCCCTTAATCACGTCTGAATTAGTTTCATTGGTCGTCTGTGCCTCGGCCGCTCGGGCAGTAATGACAGACGGGGATCCCAGCTTTCATCCCTCTGCTGCCTATTACTGCAGTAATAGACTGAATATTCAGCTGCATGGACTCCTGACTTAACCTGTGGAGCTCGGGTTAAGTCAGGAGGCCGACGGATTATTAACATCCACACAGATCCGTCTTCTGCTGGAGACAAAAACCATCGACTCAGATCTGCGCTCGAATCAGGATTCCAGTTAAAGTCTTCATTTTAGATTGATTTGGAACTGAAGCACAAATAGAACATGTTTTTAAAAATTTGGATTAAAAGCAGTTGAAGTAGAATTTCATTAACTGGAATTTATTTCATTCAAGTGGAATTCAAGAGCTTCAGCTGTAAAAAAAAAAAAAAAAAAAAAAAAAGAGAGAGAGAGAGAGCAATGTCCATCAAACCCAAACTGCAAACAGAGGGATTTTAACACTCAGGTGTTCGTCCACGTTCACCAGCGACACGTGTTGAACCATCAGTTCAGTGCAACACGGCTTCGGTCTGTTTGGAGAACACTTGCATTCACATTATCGTGTGATTATAGTAACTTGAATCAGGCCTTCAAATGGATGATTATCTGTTTTTATAAGGCAGCTGCGATTGTCCGATAATAAAATAGTCAACATCAACAGACAAATAAAATATTGAGCTTTGCTTTGCACCAGAGAAGCAGGACATCTTGTTAAAACGAGGACACTTGCTCTTCATGTTTGAAATATTTTTATGATGAAAGAGGGTAAAAGCCAACTCGCTGCTTTCCCATCACAGCCCATTAGTTCAGGTCAGTTTTAAAATCCTTCATATCAAAGAATGAATTTGACAACCTTTAATTCCTAAGTCGTGCTAAAGCGTGTTTCTCTCCCGCTGATAAAAGGATCAGTGTTGTTTCATGTCATCGATCACTCAGACTAGAAATAAAACCATCAGACAGTCCTGAATGACGTCACCTCCTTCCCTCACAACTGTTTCCTAACAAAACGTCTCTGAGCTTGTGAGTCGTGGTCTGGACTTCACGGAGGAGTGTGGAGGAGTGAGGAGGAGCGGCCAGAGAGGTTACCTTGAACTCTGGTACCTTCAGTCCCGTGGAAATCCTTCTCCTGTCTGGGAAATTTAGGGCTTTTTCTAAATTCTCTGGCAGGACACGAGCTGCTTTCGGTCCTTGACCACAACACACAAAACCCCCAACGGCAGTTTTTATAAGAAACTCCCTGTTCGACCAGGACGTGGGCTCCGGGACACAAACGACATTTAGCCGATGCTCTATTTCAGGGAAGGAGGAATTCCTACATTGGCAAAATCATAGTGTCAAAGCCAGATTCTCCCTGTTTCCTCTTGATGCTAAGCTGAGCGGCTGTAGTTTTATATTTACCGTGCAGACATGAGAGTGGAGCTTATCTCCTCATCTGACTCTTGGCAAGAAAAATCACATTCACCAAAATGTCAAACTTTAACTCGGAGGTCAGTGAAAGGTCGTGGTTAAAAAATCTGCAGCAGCATGAGGCAAAACACGTTCTCTATATTTAACCAAATCCACCAGAAAGCTTTTTTTTTGGTGTAAATTTAACCACACGTGGGTTTGCAGGACGTGAACCACAGTCAAAGTACGACCGCCCCCCCGTCCCTCCCTCCCTCCCTCCCTCCTGTGACAACAAAGCACTTTGTGGACTGGAAAAACTTTGCCATCATTTCCTTCAAAACACATTTTACAAAATCATTTCACAGCCTATAAATGTAATTTCCAGGAGGCTGGGTTGTGCAGATTTCAATTTTGACCTACTGTACTTACTGTAGCTGTGCACACACTCTTTTTCTGAGGGATGATAACCAGCAGAGTTTGTCCCTGTCAGTGTCAAGTTAACTGTTACCACGAAGAAGAATGATTGTCTTCAGTGTTGATGTTTGTTAGCTATTGAAAGTGACATGAAACAGCAACAAATCAGCAGTTGGAAAAGTCACAATATGCTGAAATTATGACAAATTTTATTGAGGAAAATAAGTTCCAAAATAGGTTCTTTAGATGTGATGATTAAACTGAAGTTACAAACTGAACGATTCGACTCCTTCACTCGCAACTTTTGCAGAGACGTCACCTCAGGTTCCACAAATTGACCTGGTGAGTAAAACGTTCCTGACTGATGGTGAGAAAAATGACCAGGCCACAAAACTACAGTTGTAAAACATCAGAACATGCATGAAGACGAGAGGAACGTCAAACTCAGAACACAGACTGACAGATGTGTTTGGCTCATGTTTGCAGGAAACAGTGGTCGACACACACATATTGTCATCCACACACACACACACACACACACACACACACACACACACACACACACACACACACACGCGCTGAGAAAGCGGTCGGTCCAGTCCGCCTCCCGTTCCTGTTGTTTACTGCTATCTGTGTATTCTCTGCCTGTTGCTATGGGATTGTTAGCGCTCGGCCCTCGTTCACCCACGCTGGTCCTCCGAAGCCAAACACACACACAGAGGACGAGAAGAAGAGCGAAAATAAGGGAGGAAAGACGGCGGCAATGAGGCCCAAAAACTCACGATGTCATGTCTGTGTGTGTGTGTGTGTGTGTGTGTGTGTGTTGAATAATCGGTGCTGGCAGAAAGTGAGTAATCAGTTCTTCATCTACACATCAACACATTCAGTGCTTTTCACAGTTCCTGAGGTAAGAAGAGATTTTTTTTGAGTTAGATTTAAAGAATATTTATTATCGGTGGATTTTTTCTTTTTCACATAAATGAAGGCTCCTATACAAGATGAGTGTTTAACATCGCAACTTGAATCCTGAAATCCAACCAATCATTTGAATTGAAAACCCTCCAGATTTGCAGATTGACCCAGAGGTTCAACATTGAGACTGTCAATACTTAAGTCTTCATACTTATTCAACAAATACCTTTTTAAACAAAACTACACTCTGTTAAAAAAGATGCACATATCACAAAACTCTTCACAACTTTGACACCAAATTTAGAAAAAAAACCCAACTGCAAATAATTAATGAATTAAAAACAAAAGTTGGACATTTTGAGGAATAAACTTAATGGCTTCCTTGCTGACAGTTAGTTAGTAAATATGTCAACGAAGCCGGGGCCACGCAGAGCAGGAAGATGAACGAAGCAGTGGGAGAATAAAAAAGATCAGCGCAAGAACTGTGGAAAATACTGGATGAACCACGAGGTCGTACGTGGAGTTATGGAGCTGAACATCAGTCACATCTGCTTTCATCATCTAAACCAAGCAGCCGCTTCTGGGCCGAGTTCCCTCTGACGTCAGACAACACGATTATCACAGCCGCCGGGCGCCGGACCCCCACCGAGCCCAGAGATCGGATCAGATCAGCTCCAACAGGTGAGTCCTCCAGAGACACCTGCTCACTCAGCAGATTGAAGTGAACTCCTACATCGACAGCTGGAGGGTTTTTACATCAGCGCTCGGTTTTCTGCTGCCATGGAGACGCCGAGCTGTTTGACCCGCACGTGAAACTGTGCTCATATGTTTATTATCATGTTTTAAATCTCATCTGCGAACGTGATCTGAATCACATCGTCCTCTCCCAAGTCTTCCATTGTTACCTCAGAGTAAAAAAAAAAAAAAAAAATCAGATTAAAGTTTTAGATATTTAGATGATGCTATAATTCAGACAGCTCTGGGGCTTCACTCGATAACCACACGTTTCTTTTATTGAGTTTCTAAAACCAAAAATAGAAGAACAAAAGTCTGAGAAATCAAAACGTGTGTTTGTGCAGTCAGAAGCTTTCGTTAACACGTCCACTTGTCTAACTTATTACTTACATTAGTAACCAAGTGTTACTTCAAGGCCAAGAGCTGTCGTATCATTAACCGACCACGTTATGTTGTGTGGCTGCAGGTGAAAGATCCAGGTTCAGGTTCAGGTGTGATCCTGGTCCTGATCCTGGTCCTGATCCTGATCCTGGACTTGTCCGAGAAACTTTGAGCTTATTTCTATAATAAATATAGAAAGTGACAGTCTGGTGTTTTTCTTCTTTTACTGACACAAGGACTCGATTAATTCGCTCTTCATTGCAACACATGAACAATTCTGCTCATTTGTTTCCATCTCTTCTCCATGAATCATCACCTGGTGCAGATAATGAGGTTTTTACCTGAACTCGCAGCTTCAGCCTCAGATCGTTTGCATCATTACAAAGTGCAGACACAGAATGACGTGAAGCCGATACCTGCATTTTTAAAATGTACTGATCTAGTTAGATCTGATCAAATCTGTGTCTCGCTTTCGTACAACAAATCAATACGAGGAACTCGTGGAAATCGAGCGAAGCCCCAGAAACGATTTTAGACACGAGTCTCAGCAAAGAAGACAAATCCACCTGAAGATAACATTAACATATTCTTTCATTCAGAAATACTTCCATCAAAAACATGTGTCCACATGCGTCACCTCTCTGGGATTGTACAGTGGCTATGAGACAAAGAAGGTTCTCGGACATTAAAGGGGAAACGGAGGGAAGCGATCACAGATGGGAGCTCGTTCAGGGAGGAGGAAGAGAAGAGATACTGTACATGCAAAAAAGGCAAGTGGATGATATTTATGGCTCTAATTGGCTTTTGTGAAATAGAGAAAATGTGTCATTAATGGTTAATGGATGTTTTCCAGAGGATTCGTGTTTAATAAAAACCAGTCGGCTCAAACCTGATGTTTGTAACAGCTGCAGTTCGTCACTTTAAGTGGATGACGACTCCATTTGATCAACGTTTGCAGAGACTCAGACAAAAAAGGTCTAATTTTCAGCTGTGGCATAAATTTGAAAACAGACGAGGAACATTTTTCTCACGTTGAAACACAAAGTTCTGCTCCAGAACAGACGGAGCAAGAGGTCAACAAGCTTCATTATCATCCCAGTTGCTGTGCAACACAAATTTTGACGTGGAAGCCACAAATTAGCATTTGCAACCTAATACATGGCAACAAAGAGGATAATGATATTGAAAATGTCAGAAGAGGAAGCTGCCGGTGGTTTCTCTGCAGCTGCTGAAGAAACCAGGAGAGACAGAGGACGAGGGAACATGACGTCCCATCACAGAGAACACGGTGAATGTTGTGCAAAAAAAAAGCAGGTTTAAAGGATCATTTCTGAAGTTATCGGACTCGTGGTCCGATGTGCAGGTGTTAATACAACTGTTCTGTACACGACAAGCGTTGTTTCAAGATGATCCTCAAACACAAAGTGCAGCGTTTGAAACAGACGCTTCCTGCTGCCGCCAAACTGAAAGCGAATTCTTTTCTTAGTTGTTATTGCAGATGTGTAATTGGCTTCTATACATCACAGAGCAACACTCGCATTTATTTTATGTCTGATCAAAGCATGAGTTGATCCTCATTTAAAGGCTTTATCACATATGAAGAATCGTCTGAACTTAAACTTTCAGACGCTGCGATCACCAGAGGCTCCGTGTGACCGATCGTCTGTGGGATTTTCCTTCCTGCTGAGGCCTTGACAGGTGATTCATGGTCGACTTTTTGGCATCTGAGAACATGGAGTAACACACGGTTACATGAACTGTCTGAAGGTCCAGTGCATTAAATATTACCATGAAAACCTTGTCCAAGTCATGTCCACCTCCAACGAAAGGATTCATATCTACATGACATTGAATTACGTGAGAGAGCCAGATTATAAAGACGTGAGAGCCAAAGAACCGCAGATGTTTGAAAGAGGTTCCTGACATGAATCCACATTTATCTCATTTTTAAAATTTTAATTTTATCCAAATATTTGCTCCTTCAGAATTTGTGACCAATAATTTCTATTTTACATCACTGGAAAATAGTGGTAATATTCCTTTATTTCTGGAGCTGGTCTGTAAACTGTGATGGATGTTTTATCATTCATTTTCATTTTCACTCACATTTGTTTAAAACCTCGATAATCGTCTGACTTCGTGTGTGTCTCCTCTGTCTGATGTGTCTTTGGAGATTTCATTTACTGATCACAGTATTATTAGATAAATATATGACCAAGGATAAAATAAGATAAGATCGCATCTGTTAAAGATAAATAGACAAAGTAAATAAACTGAGAAAATAAAATATAATAAGAGCTGTGTAAAACTGAAGTTAAAAAGAAACTAAACAAGATCAATTAGTGTCAGTGTTTGATTAAAAGCTGCAGAGTCAGCAAGTCTCGTATATTTAAAAGTAATTATATTTTGTATTTGTCTATATTAATATAATAGAAATATAATCTAGTATATCATGTAAGAATACAGTTTAACAGCTTTTACTATTAATATCATATAGTACAATATAAAGTACATAATGTTTTGATTGGCAGCTGTATTTCAGAGCCTCCGTTTGACATCTGTCATCAAACATCTTGTATCAGTTAGAGTTAGTGCAAAACAGAAAAATAAATATATTATTATGTATTTTAACTGCAAAAACAACAGAAGTACTGAAGTACATACTGTGTACTGGCAGGTCGTGTGAAACCTGGACACGTGGTCAGATGGAAAGTTTGTCACATTATCTGCAGTTGTCAATATGTTTTTGGGAATTAAAGATTTCTCAGCCACCGAGTCACGTTTCTTTGTTTCTTTGTTTTTGTTTCTTTGTGTCTCTGACGATGCGAAACAGATGCAGGATGAAGATTTCGATCCGATGCAGAAGTCGAAGTGGCATTACGAGCCGATCTCGTCTTACTGGAAACACAAAACGAACAATCACCCACAAGTTCTCCGTTTGTTCACCCTCCAACACGAGCAGAGCACTCACACTTCAACTGACACTTCAACCTTATTGAGCCTCTACACGTCCACTTCGACTTTCTACTCTTCAAATTACAGTGTAAATACTTGATCAATTTCAACTCCGGTCACAGCTCAAACACCGACTGACACTTTAACTACTGAAGTTTCAGCTTTCTCTGTCACTTCAGCTTCAACAGAAAATCAGCCTTTAATTTCTTTCATCTCTGGCTCTTTAAAAGACAGTTTAACTGCTTTCATTGCTGAGACATCGACTCACATTTCAGCTGCTTTCATCTCTTCCTCCTCTGCTGACTGTGACCTTTTCTCAGTTTGTACTCCTCAAATACTTTCAGTGCTTGGAGTAAAAACTGACAATTCAACTGTCAGAGCCGCAGAGCTTGAGCAGAATTTAATGTTCGAATGCTTTCAATATTTACACTTCAACTGATTTCAACTGCTTTTGGTCCAATTCAACAGACTCTTTTTTGTGGTTCAACATTAACTGAACTTAAACTTAAAATTGTGTTCACTAGTTACACTCTCAGTTCATCAGACACCTCAACTGCTTTCAGTGCTTCAGCTGCAGCTCCCGGACAACTTTGCATGGACAATTATAATCACACAACATTTTTTAACCTGTTTAAACTGTTAAAATTTTCCTTTTAATCATCATTAAATGTTGTTTCTTCCAATGCTGTAACTTCACATTTCAGTCATCCACAGTAGTCGAGTCAGGAAACTTTGGAGATTTTCAGAGCAGCTTATCTGCTTCATCTCCGCAGATAAACTCAGCCGAGCATTTAGTCTCATTAATTCTGGGACTGATACAGTAAACACAGTTTTATTGCAGCGCCGAGCCGAAACCCGAGAGGTGTGTTTGCTCACTTTTAATAAACGCTCTCTTCAAATCCTGCCGGCTTTATGGGAGAAACAGGGAGAGGTGACGCTTGAATACTCGTGCAAGCAAATCCGACGTCTCCTTTGAGGAGATGTAAAACCCTTCATTTGACTGCGGCTTTACTGGTGAACCTACTGTCAAAAAGGTAGAGTTTCCTTTTTTTTTTTTATCTATCACCCTTTTTATTAGACACGTCTTTTTTCTCTCTTTCTTATTCCTTCCCAAATAACCGTCTTCAACCTGAGCTGACAGACACTTTAATGCACCGAGCAGGCTTCTCCTCGCCTCACGAAAGCAATGACACTATTCAGCTCTGACCCTTTTTTCTCTGTTGGCTCTGCAGCGTCTCTGACAATGGAACAGGAGGAGGTTAATATGAGTTACGAGGTAGGAAAAGTATATTCGGAAAAGGTTCGAACTCGCCATCTTTCTCGCTCTTTTCATTGTTCTCCCGTCGCACAAAAGAGTCTTTCAGTGTCCAGATGTGATGGAAATTGAAATCCAGAGTAAAATCAGGGAATCGTGTGCGACACAAAGGAGGCGGACGTTCAGTCATGGAAAAGTCCCGGTCGCTCTATCTGCTGTTCGCCGAGATGAGGCGACACCAGGCGCGAAGATCCGCAGGTTGTCTGTTTCACATCAGGCCGACACGAGACAAGTATGGACGTCAACATCTGTATTAGAAAACTGTACATCTGTGCGCTCGCGGTCGTTCATACTCACGGTGTCAGAAACATTTTCACTGAGCTCCTGTTTGAAAACTCGCTGATATCAAACTGGAGGATTCGACTTCGCCTGATAAACAGCAGCTTTGGTCACTTGAATTTTTCTGGTGATAACGGATGAAATGGCTACATGTGATGTGAGAGGTGAAGCTTTAGGTTCGCTGAGCGTCTTTCAGGTCGTTGTTTCGGTTAAAAAATAGGCAACTGATTCCTCGACTTCTGCCATTACGACTTAATCAGATGTTCATGTTTACAGCTTGTTGCCCTCAAGTGGACAAAGAATGTAATTAACACGAATAAACAACTGAATTTAACATCAGTCAGTGTTTTTTATTCATGGATTTAATCTTTGTTCTTTTACAAACCTGATTCAAAAAAAAGTTGGAAACTGTGTAAAAAAAAAAAAAAAAAAAAAAGATTAAAACAGAATGTGATAATTTGCTCATCTTTTAAGATCAGAGACTTTATTCACCCTCATCCGGTTCTTTAAAGGGTGTTTTACAGTGTGTGTGTGTGTGTGTGTGTGTGTGTCAGTGATACTCAGACTGAAGCTCATCCTCACCTGCACACGTGGTGGAGAAAGGTGGATGTGAGGAGGCGTAATGGCGCCATCTATTGACGAGGAACTTAACAGCTTTTCTCCTCAGTTTTATTTTTAAATCATCAGCTTCTTACTGGACCTGAGTTTGTTTACTTGTATTAACCCTTTGAGCATCAGGCTCAGAATCAGAATCAACTTCGCAGGTCAAGTGTTCGGACACATGCAAAGGTTTTGACTCCAGTTCAAAGAGAAATAGATTAAACAAAGACAACAAAGATGAACAAAGAACAGAACTATGACACATAAGTGAAAAATAGGTGCAAATATAGAAACAACAATGACCAACAACAAACAAAATCTACATACAAGTCAAGTGTTTCTGTAGATTATAAACAAATACAAATACTGCGAACGAACGAATACTGGATGTGTAATGTAATAGATTACTTTATATACATGAAGTGGATGGTTCTAAACATGTCTCTGTACAGTATAAACAGTTTGCAGGACTTGGATCATGTGTACACGACAAAAACTGTGTATTATAAACTGTAAATATGTGATTTGTAATTTTTATAATTGTTCATCAGAGGGATGGTCTGTGGAGGAAACTGCTCTGCAGCGCCTCCTAGAGGAGAGGAGCTGGACCAGGTTGTGTCCGGGTGTGATGAGTTTTATGACTGTGATAGTTTAAAACTGACAAAGTGTCAAGACAAGATCAACCTTTTTTCTTTAAGGGTCAGACTGTCGTGATCCAGATTTAAATCCTGGAGCTGCTGAGATTTTACTGAAGGTTTGTCTTTGTTTTTAGAACATTTGTTTTTTTAGCACAAAGTTGTTGCAGTAACTGATGCAAATTCTGTTTCAGGGTGTAAAACGCTGCTTAAATGTTAATACATCAATAACTTCTGCCTTTGATTATCACATACTTTACAGTTTGCTGCTCATATTTGTTAAAACATCCCTGATTGATCAATGTCGTCCCCAAATCTTTAAAATTCCCATCATCTTATCTTAAATGAATTTAAAATGTACACAGTTCACATTTGAATATGAAAACAAGGACAGGACACTTTGAGGCTATAAAATATATTTCAACCCTGGATTGAAGGATTTCACATTGTGGAGAATTGAACCTTCATTTTAATGCTTTTTTTTAAAACAACAATTCCCACAGCAGCTTGTCTGTTTGTTCAAATCCTTTCTGTCAGAATCACATGAATCATTTGCAATTTCTTTTTCAAATTTCAAACTTTCTCAATTTTTTTTTTTCTGACTTTGCTCATGAAAAGGTTGTAAAAAGAAAGTCCATCCTTTTAAAAGTGACAGCAACACTTGAGAAATGACTGATTGCATTAAATTGAAACAAATTGTGGTGAATGGATGGAGGGTGAGTTAACTCGAAGCCTGACATCATGATAACGTCCCCGGGTTGGAGCTCCTGTTTTTCACAGACAGTAAATGATGAACGTAAAATAGTCTAATTTCATCCTCTCTGAAATGACACACAGCATTTTTCAAACATTCTTCCTGAGCTTCTTGGGGAAAGAAGAAAACATGATGATGGAGTGGTGCACACACCTGCAGCCTCCTCTCAGGTGCAGAGGACTGGATGTACCCGACAACAACAGGCTGCTTTCTAGGAATCTGCTCTCAGACCTTCCCAGAATCTCTCTGCAGCGTTATTGGCTTCCATAAATATTCACCTGCCTGATCCGAGCCGCGGCCTCTGAATTATTCACAGACGCAGGTCGGTCGCTGACGAACATGAAAACCTTCAGCTCCACGATCATATCCAGCTAAAGAGCTTCCTTTCCTTTTCTGGTTCAATTTAGTTTCTAGCCCTTGAGAAACAAATTGGATTCTATATAAAAATAAATGTCAACAAACACCATGAAAAGACTCAAACCAGCAGTGAAAGTCTCAACTAACACGTTTTTATCAAATCTCTTCTTCATTGTTGTCCAGAAACTATTAAACTCTTCACTGAGCCTCACTGTTGTTCCTTCATCACCATCAACTCACACACTGTGGTTTATCTGGACTCACTCATCCGCCGCTGAAAATAGTCCCCAACACATGCACTAGTTCCTCCTGTTTGTCTGATAAAAACTACCGTGACCATTTGGCTTGAAGATGAGAGCAACACAAAAAGAAAAAAGTTTTATCCATCAACGGTGTCGTCTTCTCTTTGGAGTATTATGGGCACACGAAGCAGGTGACGACTTAAAGGACAAACCTGAATCAGTGGAGAAACGTAACGAATGCAGATGTTTGCACACAGTCGATGTAGAAAACACATCAGCCAACAGCTCAGCAGCATTCAACAGAAAACTGTGATTTAGTTGATGTAGTATTCTACCGAATTAAAGCACCGAAACCAAAATCCAACTTCAATTCACGTTTGAATGTTTGAACCTTCTGCCGCAGGAATTCAAGCAAACTGCAGCTTTTAATTATTCTCAGCAATCAAATCAAAACCAAACAGGAAAATCTTCCTCGTTTAAACTTTTCTAATAATGTTGCAGGTGAAGTAAAACTTTATTCAAGCTGCCAGATTTACACTGTCATCAAGCTCCTGTTTCCATCACATGTTCAGCCTGAAATCACAGTGTGTGTGTGTGTGTGTGTGTGTGTGTGTGTGTGTGTGTGTGTCGACCTGCTCAACGTGTCCAATATATTTGATTTATGGATCACTATGACAGAACTTAATATTGTTTATAAAAATGTGTTTTCTTCAGTATCAATGAGTGATTGAGTGACTCAGCATTTTGTCAGGTCGAAATTACGTCGAGTGGAACATCAACAAACATTGATGGATCAGTTTGGCAACATGTGACAGAACAAGTATTGTTGTACATACAAACAACATATGCAACATACGTAAATATACTAAAACCATGAAATCTGTTGTTAGTTTTTAGTGACATCTGATGTGACTCAATCCGAGGAGGAACCAACCAAAAATAGACAAACAAAATTTCAAGCATGGAATTTGAACCTTGTGTCACTCCGCAACAAACTGGTTAAAACACAGAAGACAACCAATAAAGAAACTTTATCAAAACTGCGGCAGAGAACAAGAAAACCTGAATTTACATCGCAAGTACAGGTCAAACGCTGGATCCTACATTTCCCATAATGCAACTACATGTCACCTGTAATTGAACCCTCCCTGCGGTAAATCCACACATCTTTCAACCTCCACTCCCAAACTTCAGAGACTCACGTCAGAGCTTCAGAGGCTGTTTTCACAGCAAACCGATGTCAAATTTAAAAAGCTCATAGTCGTATCAGCTCTTCTGATGACAGAGGAGCATTGAAGCGACTTCTGTTGAGCAGAATTGTACAAACCTACTTTGAACACTAGAGGTCAGTGTTCCCTCAGATATCACCTGTTCGGTCACAGTGACTCTCAGGAACCACGAGGCGAGGCGTGTGGACGCCTTCGAGACTCTGTGGATCAGGATCATAAACACTGAACCTGTCCATGATCTCGCTCTCCGTCTGTCAGAAACAGGCTGTAAACACAGATCACTTCATCAATGCACTCTGTGTTTCCCTTTTCCCCCAGAAGTGACCTCTTGTTACTGTTCTCTCGAAAGCTCACATTTGACTTAATCTGCAGAACCAAGAGGGCAAATAACCTGAGAGCCGCCGTCACACAAGCGCCAGATAACGACAATCTCCTCCGACCTGTAAATGTACGTGAGTGACAGAGGAGAGTGGATGATTGATTCTGCCAAATAGACGACAGTTAAGTATAATTTGAGTTCATGTTTCAACGTGTTCCAATAGTGCAAGTTAAAATAAAGAGTTTCAAAG